>JAHDVE020008688.1:0-31032 GCA_022606495.2 Halesus radiatus | reverse complement strand
AAAAATATTTATATTTTTTTTTTGTATAAACGTGACAAAAAAGTGAAGTGTCAGTTTTCTTGCGAATTCTGTAAGCAAATAAACGGGACGCGTTTACTAAATTTCGTATTCTACAAATTTTTACGACGTTTGTAGTAAAAATATATGTTCGAAGGAGCTAGCAGCGTTGATCCCCTCCGCGACGGTGCACGTGCGTGAAACTCGACGGACACGAGCGGAACATCCGTTCTCGGTTGATGTCGGCTTCATGGGAACGGGTCGTTTCGCCGACTCGTTTTTGTGTAAATCAGCTCGTATGTGGAACGAGCTACCAGCATCTGTCTTTACTCCAACATTTAATCCGGAACTCTTCAAAGCCCGCATTAAAAAATCCCTTCCTGCAGCCCACTCCTTAACCCGCCTCACAACGTTGCCCAACCGGGTAGCGATATAGTTACCCTGTTCGTGCTCTGTACATACAGGAACGATCTTGTGAGATGTTACAAAAAAAATAAAAAATTTCCGGCAGGTTTTTTTTTTCATGTTTTATATTAAAATAACTTTATTTATAAATATCAATGTATATTTAAAATACAAACACTCTAAACCAAATTTTACCTAATTTCTAAAATGCTATTTGTTTTGTGAAAAGATAAAAAAAAATGTATAAATACATAACGCATTTAAAATACCTCGGAAACATTCTGAATTTCCATGAGAAATTTCAATGTCGTTGGCACTTGTAGGCAAACATATTTAAAATCCTGAAGCACATTACTTCAAAATACAACTATATCTAATCAGTCTAGCACCATAATACCATTTGATGTCTATTATTGTAACATTATAGTATATTTCATCATGTCTAATATCCTAGCTGAACAACCAACCACCTCTGTAAATTGCCATCTCAACACAGGCGTTGCACACCTAGTGAGATGGGCAATACGTCAGCCGATAACAAATGTTCACATATTTGTAATAAATAATAAATATTTATTTACAGAGATAAAACATTTTAAATATAAAAAAAAATCAATATATCTATCAATGCTACCCAATTTTTAGTACTTGATATTCATTACTTATATAGCCCTGTTTATTACGTTTAAGAATTTTTTTAAATAAAAACAAACATTTCCGGGTTACGAATAACCTGACAATATTTTAAAATCTCCTACTACCATCGCAGTAAGCGGAAGATGCTGCTTGTGTCGTGATGGAGGACTTGGCCAGCCGAGGAATTGAACTCACTGACCGGTCTATGACTATGTATTCTTCCGTTACTAACATGTTTCTCCAATACCAAACTCAAGAGCCAGTTATTAATCATAATACTTTGAAAATAATAAACTAAATAAATTTTTAAAAAATACATTTTGGGTGAAATATCAGTAAATAGAGATAATAAATGTATTTACTTTATTACTAACAACTAGTTACCGACATTGAGCATAAATTTCACAGTGAATCACCTGATCTAAACGTAATTATAGCCTTTCATAAAACACCACATCTAATAGGAATGGGGACGGCACCGTATATGTAATAGATGCCTTTACGGTACAATAATCTCGTATTATATAACAGCATTTGAGAGTTAATGTAAGACACGACCGTTAAGCTGTTTTAAAATAGATGCCATAATAAGATGGCGTTACGTTAAAGCTATAAACTTCTGTATTTAACACATCGATGAGTCACTTTATGTTCAATGTGAAAACAGCGAATCAATAAAGATGACATGAAGCGAATAATTGACGTCAATGCTCATTATTGAATCGACCCGGTGTTGAATTATAACAAATACTTTAAAAATGTATAATACGCGAAACTTCTGACATGTTCCATACATTGAGATGTACATATGTTTTAAATATATCTAAATTTCCCCAATAAAACAGGCATAAATAAAAATGTATGATAAGAATTGTGATATGTTAAGTCAAAAGCAGTTCAAAAATAAAAAAAATTAAAGAGAATTTCTAAAAAATTATTAAATAAGTATTTTATTCCCTTTCTAAACCACCAGACCGAGCGTGAGCGGCGAGGCTTATAACTGTTAGCACAAACCTAACAGCCTCTTTAATTTATTATTATTTATTTATGAGCAAAAAAGCAGTAAAGTCATCTAAGTTACCTGATATTATTTAATGATTTCTTGATTTTTATTATTTATTAAGAATATATTCAACAGGAAATCCATTAAAATGTATGAAAAAAAAACAATTCGTACAACGCGGGTCACTAGAGGACGCCAGTGTAGAATGTTGGCATCAAATTTCAGAAGCTAACAGACTAACTAACTAACAATCCATCACGCCGTTTCCCCGCAGGGGTAGGCAGGGAGGACGGACCGCCAAACAACTCGGTCTTGACATACACTTCTCGCTTCATTCATATTCATACATCGTCCCATACATTCTCTTCTATTATTTCGACTTCTGATATGGCCAGACTCAAGTATTTGATTGACTTGATCGTGTCATGTCTTCCTCGGACGTCCCCGGCTTCTTCGTCCATTAACATTTGCGTCATATATTCTCCTCACACTCCTTTCTTCGTTCATTCGCTCTACATGCCCGAACATTCTTAATCTTGCTCACTACGCATATCATCAGCCTTGCATTCTTTACGAATCTCAACATTTTTCACACGATCACAAATGATTTTACTACACATTTGTCTCAGAGATCTCATTTCTACATGCCTCACTGCCATACATCAGGGTTGGCATCAGCACTCCATTGTGGACTGCTAGTTTCGCTTCTTTGGATAACTTTTTGTTTGCGCCAATCTACTGTTATCTGTAGACTATATACTGTTACGTATAAAAAGTATTAGAAAAAAAGCCTCGTATTATTGTAAAATCCAAGAAAACCGTTTACATAAGACAAAAGAAATCTCATCAGATCCATCGTCTCAACTTTATTCCGAGTATATGCGATCAAAGCCGGAATCTATTTCCCCCACGAAACAACAGGTCTACATTTAGATCAGTACTACGAAAACATAACAATGTGTTTGATAAAACTTTCTTATTAAACGTCTCCAAATTATTTACTGCTGCTATGTCATTCGCGGCGGAGCGCTGTTCGCGAGAGTAAATTTAAAAAGCATCCAGGCACTGTATCAAAACGGGAATTCAAGAGCACGCCGTTCGGGGAGGTTATAAGTAATGCATGGACTTTTTGGTGTGTCTGGCTGTTTTCCTCGAAGCCGAGTGTAGGGGAGAAGGGGGGGATATCTACTCGGGAATAAGTTGATCCTTCATGAATATTTGATGAGCACAGCCGGCGCGCGCGTATTGTTCGCGGGAAGTTTCCGAATTTGTTTGCTCTAACGCCGCATTGAATCATAAGCCAGCCAACCAACCGCCACCCACCGCCCCACCCGCCCCTCCAGGCTCAGAACCTCGCGCATTTCCCAACAAACCGCACAAGTGGAAATGCTACACTAAAATCCTTTCATCTGAATCTTATTATGTGATTTAATCCAACTACCTACCGGTAGTCGAGAAACGAAGAACTCTTCAGCGCAACGCACATAAATATATGATCCTGCTGCTGAGAGCTCCCGTGAAACCTCTCTTTCTGTAACCTGAGTTGTTTGAGAAAGGCAGGATCCTACCATTACTTATTTATTTAGGATTCACTATAAACTGTGAATGTTTGGATATGCTATCAGAATAAATAATATAAGGAAGAAAGATACACCAAAATAAATAGTATGGTACCTACTCATTTTTGTGGATACAAGAGTTCCCACTGAGAGCCAAGTTTATGAATAGTTTAAAGGAAAGTTTTGAGGTAAAAATGGTATTGTGTTTGTGTTACCCTTAACCTAAACCTTACCCCCACCCTACCCTTCCCTTCCCCTTCCCCTTCCCCTTCCCCTTACCCTTACCCTTACCCTTACCCTTACCCTTACCCTTACCCTTACCCTTACCCTTACCCTTACCCTCACCCTTACCCCTACCCATAACCCTACTACTGGAATAAAGATAAAAGACAGTTAACAAAAAAGGATAAAAGGCAGTTAAAATGAAATGACAATAAATTATGATGTATATTATAGTGATATTCATTATGCATGATGAAATTTCATATTCAATATTTAATAGGTAGGTTCATATAAATAAAACAACATTGATTACCGTTATCGGTCAATTTTAAAACGACATAAAAAAATAACAATAATCATTACTTATTACTATTAGCGGAATCCGATCTGAATTAGATTTTAAAATAATTGATTTCGACTGTTGGCAACGTTTTCTCGGGATGTAAACAATGTAAAAGTGTTCGTCAAAATAGTTCACTAATTCAAATGTTCCATCAATTTTAGTTTTCCCTTGACAAAACGGAAATCGCAATGAAATAGAACAAAATAATCAAAGTTTTTTTCGATACGAATATTGAAAATTAATAGCGATTAAATCCACCAAAGGCTCGTTTCAGAAACAAATTCTTATAAAAACGTGGTAGGATAAATAAGTATCAAGAATCGATTACCAGTAAATTATTTGTATAAATAAGTACCAAGAATCGATTACCAGTAAATTATTCTGTACAACTTAAATGTTTTTATGAAGCACACAGATCGAGCACACACCAAAATCTTTGATGTTCTATTTGAATCTAAATTTTTATTTAAAAATCTGTTTATTTATGTTTTCACAGGTCAAACGTTTGAAGAAGAAGGAATCTGAATGTTTGTATAATTATTTTGCAAAGATGTTAGTGCCACGTAGGTGTGTGATTAAATAATATCAGATATACCGAAGATTCGTCGAATATTTACACTGCTCACGGTCGACGGTTATTTCATGAAAATCATGAGCGTAGTGGGTAGTTTAATAATAAAGATACAAAAATAGGTAGATACCTATATCCACCATCGAAGACAATGAAAATCATCAGTTGGGATATTATTTCAACCACAATGGACATAAGAAGCCACGTAGCGAAAGCAAAATAAAAATTGATGGTGAAATTATTGAAAATGTAAATTAAATGAAATACTTAGGAGTTATATTTGATACAAAACTAACCTTTAATATCACTCTGAGTATATCCAAAAGACAATTGAAAAGAAGATCTCTTTTTCTGAATAATTTTTCAAAAAATTTCTAGAAAAACCACAATTACAATTTACAGCTCCATTATTTCTCGACATTTCAACAACTGCTCAACGATGCTTTTCTTAGAGAACAAAACAAGTTAGAAATTCTGCAAAATAGAGTAATACGAATAATACTTATGCAAAATAGATATTCAAAAGTAGATAAAATGTTAGAGGAACTAAATTGGCTAACAGTGAAACAGATGCTGACATTGAACGCAGTGGTTTTTATACATAAAATAAGAAACAATTTGCTACGAAAATATTTTTCGAACAATATTATTTACAACATGGACATATACAAACATAATACAAGAACATGAAAGGAAATCAGACAACCGAAAAAGAACAAAGCCAATACGTAAAACCGTTTATTTACAAAGGAATGAAATGTTATAATGATCTGCGGGTCCCAATCAAAATTATACCAATTAATAAATTTAAAACAGATTGTAAGAGCCCCATTAAATAAAGCAAGAAAAAATCCAAATAGTACATCTTGAAATCTGCAGCGAAATCAAATACTTGGGGTATGTCATCACTGTTTACCTAAACGATAAAAATGACATAGAACGCCGAAGAAGAGCACTGAGCGTACGTGCCAACATAATCGCCAGGAGATTTAATAGGTGCAGTCCTCCGGTAAAAAAGCAACTATTCCAGACATACTGCATAAGCTTTTAAACTAGCGAACTATGGACAAGATATACACAAGGGGTCATGGACACACTCCGAGTGCAATATAACCACTCTTACAGAGCGCTGTTCGGCCTCCCTTGGAGATGCAGCGCCTCGCAGATGTTCGCAGAGGGAAGGGTGCATGGGTTCGCTGCTTTGATGCGCCACGCAATAGCCGGGACGAGTCAGCGCTACCGGAGATCGGAAAAACACTCTTGTCCAGGCTATCGCCCAGTGGCAGGGCGCGCCCCTACATCGTAGATGGAGAATTTCCCTAAGGCCACTGTAGTATAAGTGCTAAATATGTTATTTTAATTCTATTTTATTTTAATTTTTATTTATTTTTATATTCTATTTCCACATCTTGTCATTATTTATTATTTTATGTATTCTTTTTATATGGCAGACAGAGTATTGCACTCACCGCTTTGTTCTGCTGAAATAAAGACATTATTATTATTGTATAAGTTTATAAGTTATGATTAGTTATATGTAATAGTATTCATTATTATACAAGTTATAATAATTAGTTATATATAATAGTTTCCAATAGTATATTAATTATAATTAGTGATTTTTAACATCAATAACAATAATGCTTTTCTCAAATTAACGGTTTTTTTTTCAGATTCCATCATGTCCTGGGTGAAACGTGCTGTTTCTTCATGGGTACGCTTTTTATCAGTCGTCACTCTTCTGATAAACCATTAACAACCATTCTTATAATTAATTTTTTTTTATGAGAGTGCTATTTTTGTTAAAAGCCACTGTGGTGGTGTTAAAAAACGAAACTAAATAAATTAGTCAACTTTAAAAGTAATTAATTAATTTAACAAGAAAAGTTTCCAAGCTGTGTCCTAAATATTCGTACTGTGGCATCTGTTTTCTGGGTTTAAAGAAACCGTTCGTGAAGTTTGGGCAGTTTGGCTATCTTTATGACATTACAGTAGGAATTCCACTTGCCATTTTTATCCACCATAAAAAACACGTCAAATACAATTATGAGGCCCAGGCCTATTATGGTCCTCCTTATGCTTTAAGTATGTACCAGTAAAAGTAGATTTTTTCAAGTAACGATTTAAGATTAAGTTCTAAGTATTGCCTTTAACCAAATTCCTAACTTGAATAAACTGAAATACATACAAGACGAAAACGCAAATGAGATATTTATTTATTTATTCTTAAATTTAAAAAATAAAAACATTAGCCACTCATCTCACCAGTCCTGTGTTGAGATGAGCGGCTTTACAATTTTAGTGAAACGATATATTATAATTTTTTTTTTAAATAACATCTAAGTTATTCACACTATAAACAACTATAAAATACAGTAAATCTTTAAGTTGGGCCGTCCATTTATATATTACAATAATAATAATTTCATTGTAACCCAAATAACTATCATAGAATATCTGTGTTCCAATTAGCCACAATTTTAGGGTGACCATATTTTTGTTAACAGGAAGTAGTGAGTAAATAATAATAGGTAAATAATAATAGGTTAATAATAATAAGTAAATAATAATCAGTAAATAGTAATAAGTAAATAATAATACACGAATAAAAATAAGGTAATATTAATACTAAGATATATATATATAAGGCCATATTAAATGAGAAACTGCAGGAACCTTGTCATAATCCACGTCAAACGACAAATTACTCCATTGCACGATGTGCAACAAAGCAGATAGTAGAGATTTATAATATGAAACAATGTAAACGTTAACCCGTACTTTACTACCATCTAGGTGATGGCGTGTTGAAATGAATAATGAAATATCAAAGAATGTCAAAAGGCAATATCAAAATACATAATAGCAAGAAACTTTTAACCCAAGCACTGTTTTGTGACAACTCCGTATGTTGGGAACTTCGTGACAGTAGCGTGTAGCGACATGCCAATAACGGAAATATAAATTCATGACAATAATATTAGTTTGTTATGGGGCCGTTTTTACGTGCATCGTATTCGGGCAAATGTAATTTGGGAAAGATTATAAAAAAATGAATAAAATGAATTTGTGCAGACTACCTTTTTCATTTTAACGAATTCTGGTCACAGTTAGAAATTAATTTAATATTTTCTCCAGCATCTCCGACAGAATCCTAACGCCTAAAAGCAGATTTGGTGTCATAGAGAATAGTAGCATAAAACTTGAATCATTTCATACAAAACAGAATTTGAAATGCAAAGCGTAACATTTTGAACATTTATGTGTATATTATTTTAAGATGCTTACATCAGTGAATAATACGAGATGTTTTAAACATCAACACGTCAACTTCGAATCAAGTAAACTGAAGCAACGTCAGATTGAAAGGCCAGGTGGTTTAATTTAAAGATCTGGCAAGCGAATAATTGCAAAGAAAAGTAGCTACTGGGTTCTGACTTATTCAATGGCCACAGAGAATTCAACTCGACTGTTAAAACTGCTACCCAAAAACTAGTAACGGGCATAATAGATATTACATTTAAAAAAACGAAGGTAATTTCCAGTTAAACTCGTAATTTAAAAAAAAAAAATACTTTCAGATTAATAAAAATAATTTAAAAATATTTTCATATGCGGAAACAAAAGAATAGGTTCTAGGTTCTTACTTTTGGTTTTTTTAAGAAAGAAAAACCCAAAATAGAACCTAACAACCTATGTTTAAAATTTCCATTTCATACAGTTGGCACTTTTGACAAATGTCATTTCATACTGACATTAAAAATGGCGTCAATTCTTCTTCAATATTTAAGCGTATTTATATAAAAAAAAGTTTAAAAAAGTGCATTTTTATGGACCTCCGCGTTTGCAAATATCTTTTATTTATTTTTATGAAGCTGAAAGTATTTTTCTTTTTCTTTTTTAATTACGTGTTTTTTTACAGATCCCCCAACTAGAAAAAATTACCAAATCGAAAATTCGTCGTAATTTCAATATAATAAATAATTGATACCTAAATCGATAAATGGAAATTCGAGACAGTTCGATGTCTAAAAAACGCTCACGACATCGAAATTCTGGCGTGTTTTAGGGCTGGTATTTCAGTTGCCGTTTAACCTTCTTCCCAAGCTGCTTTTCAGGGAACCTATCCGATAGCAACTTGACGAGCGTAAATATCATTCAAATAGAATACCATTGAAACGCGGTTGGCGCTAACAAAAAGTTGTCCAAGGAAGTGAAGCTAGCAGTTCACAATGCAGTGCTGATACCAACCCTGATATATGGGAGTGAGGCATGAAATTGGCAGAAGAAGGATGAAAGTAAACTTAATGCCGAGAAACGAAAACTCAGGCAAATGCGTGGCAAAAGCATGTATGATCGTGTGAAAACTAGTGAGATTCGTAAAGAATGCAAGGCTGATTGATGTAAGCGTAATGAGTAACATTAATAAAGGGACGCTTAGATGGTTTGGGCATGTAGAGAGAATGAAAGAAGAAAAATATATGACGCGAATGTGAATGAAAGAAGAAACCGGGGACGCCCGAGGAAGACATATATATTTTTTTATAATTATATTAGGTTAGGTTAGTAAGTGTAAAGCGCACTTGAGGTGAACCTTCACAAAACTGCGTTATAGAAATTTACACTTATTATTATTATGGCACGATCAAGTGAATCAAATACTTGAGTAGGACCATGTCAGAAGTCGGAATAATAGAAGAGAATGTATGAATGTGAATGAAGCAAGAAGTGTATGCCGAGATCGAGTTTGGCGGTCCGTCATTTCTGCCTACCCCTGCGGTGAAACGACTTGATGGTTAGTCAGTTAGTTAGAAATGCAACTACTATGATCGCACCCATTATAAATAATTTGTTGGCAATTGAATACTTGCTCAACGTTGTCTTGTTTTATGGTACGATGCCATTAAACTATTAGCACCACTTAAAAAAATGAATCATTTGTATGTTTCCGCAGTTTTTCTAAAATTAGCAAATTTAAGTATGCAGTTCATTACATTGACCCAAATTAAAATGAAATATGTATTTGAATGTATTCATTTATGATTTTAGATTTGTCAATACTGATTACTTTTGAAAATCAATATTAAATATTCTTTACAAGAACTAGTTTTTACTAACTTATTAGGGCTTTTCGTAAACGACAAGAAAATGATACTGATGCTGTTGTTAACGAGAGAACATTACCCAAATTCAAATAATACAGACGAGTTCGAGGACAATACACAAAATAACCAAGTCGAATAGAGCACTTAAAGTAACCTAACTCGAATCCTATTTTATATAGAGACGTTCCGTAGCCGGACAAACAAGAGCATCACTCAATTACACGGTCTCGGGCTAGGCGAACATCGGCCGCTCTGGCCGGTCCACCTCGGCTGCGGCTGTTGGGTCAAATGAATGGAATGATAGAAATCATAATGAGCGTGTTCGGGCCACAAAACGGTCACGACATCCAATTTATAGCCCGGCTATCGGAGGAGCCGGCCGCGGTGGGAAATTGTATCGGCTTGCGGTGCCTAGTACTGCCTAGTGCTCAGTGCCTGCTATAGATGGGAACCCCAGTCAGTATTCAGTACTACAGATCTCTCGTACTTCTTTGTATTCTGCGCCCCTGGTGCCCGCTCAGATTAAATCATTTATGTAAACGAGTTTTTTGTGTCCGTGTTTGTTGCTCATCATTCATTATTTATCGATAATGATGATATTGGCTGCGATTCATCTTTTATAAAAAAAAAAATCATTATAATACTGACTAGTGGTCGGATTGTGCCGTTGATGAGGGAGAAGTTACAGTCGTGCAATAGTAACTAACTAATATAAATTTTTATCATTTACACATTATTATTATAATTATTAGGTAGCTGTAGGCACTTATTTACTGAAGCGAATTGTTTTTTAAACTTGTATAAAGTACATCGCAACCGTTAGATACTTACATCATCACGATAATAAGGTAGATTTGCAACAAATGCGATTTAGATATTTTGCCTTTGTTTTACTTTATTTTTAATTTTGTTTTACTAATATAAAAAATACCAATCACGATACTCAAACCGGAATTCTAACATGTTTAGTTTTTTATAGAAAAAAAAAACACTTATGAAAAACTTTAATTACTGTTTACACAAAACTAATGACCGTTAAACAAATAAATGTCGACAGGAGCATCCGTAATCTGGAATTATTATGCGCAAACATTAGAAAGAAAACATTTAATTGAAGTCTTAATTAGCCGAGTTCAGTTGAGCGTTGACACGAGATCGTTAAGAGATATTTAGCCTGGTCACACGTGACAATAGACAATACGGGGAGACTCGAGTATACTCGGTAAACTACCAGACTCGGGTAGCAAGCCATTAAAGAAAAGCTCTACTAATCTTAATAAAACAAACGACTAGTTACGCGATAATTTTTAAGCCAGCTCATTAATTAATCTGTTTGGCATTTTTCGGGCGAGTAATCCGGCGATGTAAATTTCAACCGCCACATTTAACAGGCCGAATCTCGATATAATAATTGACAATGGTAAATGCTGACAATTTTGCCTCTGGCCGCCTGCCAACACTGTCAGCGAGAACATTATAATCATTTATAAGCTACGGCCCTTGTGAAGTTGTGCTTTGTTTGGCGGCCATGTGTGATATTTTGTCACAGAGGCGAGGGCCGCGCGAGACGTCCTCTCCGCTGGTCTCTCTCCCCTGGTCCGCTGCCAAGAGACGCGGCAGACGGAGATGGGGCTAAGCGACGTTTCGTCATCAATGGACTCCTTTATCTTCGCGAGATAATTGCTGCCGGTCAATATTGATGGGAGATTAAACCTTTAATTAAATGAAACACTGCAACTTTTTATGCACCACTTTTAATTTAGAACAACGCGCCAACCGGTTTCGGTACAACCGCGCCTTCGTCAGGACAGGAAAGGTATAAACTAAATCAAAGACAGAAAAAACTCATTAAAAATGTTTTTGCGGCATTGTTCAACATGTAAATAAAGAAGAAATGCGAATTATTAATTACTATTGTGTTTAATTCCTAGAACTCCATTACACATATATTTTAATTTAAAGAAAATAAATTTAATAATGTCATTATTAAGTTCCGGAGGCATTTTAGTTTTTATTATTGTGACAGCTGTTTCGGCGTTTAAACCCATTTTAAAAATTCATAAAGTCGTCGCAATGAAGACTAAAAATAGTATGAAAATGGCTTTGAACGCAGAAACAGCTGTCACAATAATAAAAACTAAAATACTTGCGAACTCAATAATAACATTATTAAATTTATTTTACTGTCAAAATGATTATAATGAAGATTATATAAAAAATAGAAACTATTTAAAACAAATATTAAAATTTATCATGACATTCGTAAAATCAAAGAAGATAAAAGTTTTCTCATGTTTAAAAAAATAATTATAAAATTTGGTGTCGATAGATTGCTATATTTGCTTCTACACCTCTTATATTATTATAATAAACAGAATTATTATTGAGAGGTACACGAAGTTACGATGTTTCATTTAATAATGTTATCACAAAGTTAAATTTCTAACATGTGGTTATTATCTTCGCTTTATTACGAGGGATTTTAATTTGATTAATTAATAATTATTTGAAAATTAAGTAGAGAGAAATTGATCCGGGTTTTCTCGTGAATGGAGGAGAGCATGTCGAAGTTTAGTAAAAAATAAATGTATTTTCAAACGATTAAATCTTTGGAATAAATAACCTATCAAAATATATTTCCATTGCTTGTAGTATGTAAGCAAGTAATGGATATACAAGTTGCAATCTTTGGAGCATAGACGTCAGGTGGGAATGCTGTCCTTGTTCTACCGGTATTTTAATGGACGATGCTCTGAGGAACTAGCGTCATTGATCCCTTCGGCACCGGTGCATAGTCGGGAAACACGCCAAACGCGCGCACAACATTTGCACACGGTTGACATTTGTCACATGAGAATGGGTCGCTTCTACGATTCGTTCTTGTGTTCAACAGCTCGGCTGTGGAATGATCTGCCGGCCTCTGTGTTTCCTCCATCCTATAACATGGGTCTCTTCAAGACCCACGTTCACTCCTTCCTATCCTCTAAAAGATCCTCCACTCAGCATTCCCAAAGATGATGTAGGCCTTGAGGGAAATTATTTCCCTCAGGGTCTCCTGTGTGGAGTATACATTGTAAAAAAATGAGTGAAACATTACAATACAATAAACATTGAGAAAAGGTTTCTTGTGAATTAAAAAAGCACGTCTAAATTTTGTAAAACGGTAAATTTTCAAATTATATATTTAAAGTTTACGTCATATCCATAGAATTTTTTTTTTTTTTTTATATGAATACCTTACAAGAGTCCCAAACTGCGCCTAACCGTCTGGAGCCAGTGAGACTATGGCATTCCCAATTGGGGAATGTTGTGAGGCTGAAGGTATTGGGGAGGGGAAGGAGAAGGGGGAGAGGAAGGTGGGGAAAAGGGTAAATACCTGGCTATTCAGATCTGGTCACCAAACACGGCTAAAAAGCCATTTCAAGCAACGTTTCAATTCTGAATGGTGGTCTTTCACCAGGGCGATACTGAGAGTATCTTCCACTCTGGAACGTGCGCAAATATACTATATATTATTTTTAAATGAATTAATTGTGAAAAAACACAAATTAATTAAATAAAAATTACTTCCGCACGCCGGGATTTGAACCCGCGACCTTCGGATTCGTAGTCGAGAGCTTTACCCCTCGACCATGGAGGCCGTCGTTAGAATAGCGCATCGTTGCAACATTATGTCTATTTCCGTAAAGGCCATGAATATTCATAAAAAAAAGAGTGAAACATTAAAATTTACATACATACATGGTACACTTCAATCATCGCGAAAATGAATTATTTTTCAAGCGTGCTTTTACGAATTCATCGAAGTAGAAAAAGGCCGGCATAAATGCATAATGGATATCATGCAACGCCGGTATCCAATATACTTGTAACAGGTAACGAGCAAGACAGCCCATCAATTCCCAGCGGATGATTACCACCTTTAGTGGCAGAAAACCTGCAACAAGGCTAAAAAGCTCTCTGGGCTGTTTAAAAATTCGCAAAGCCGTAGCCCGCAATAGGTCGAGGACTTTAGCGGGGAACGGAGACTGAAGAGTGCCGGCGGGAGTAGATTAGGTGTAGGTGTAGGGTAGGTGCTCGTCAAGTGGCGAGCGGTAGCGGGTCGCGGTGTCGGCACGTACGAGTACGGTGGACGTGGACAAGGATACAATAGCATAATACATTGTGAGACGAAATCTTTCTTTAGAAAATTGCTAAAATGATTGGCCAACTGCAATTATTTTCAGCAGCAAACTAAAAATATTAATTATGTGATAAGGTCCCATACATAAATTTCAACTTCATTGGAACTATGGCATACTCATTTGGAGAATCCCGAGACTTAAAAGGATGTGGAAAAAGAGAAGGTTGGGAAGTTCTTTATTTAGACTATTAGCTATTTAGACCTGGTCATTAGGCATACCAAAAGCCATTTCAAGGTACGTCGATTCTAAATTATGGTCTCTGGGTTCGGAGGCTTCAGCTTACCGCACTGTCACGGGAGACGTTCAAATTGTTTTAAAGAAGGTTGAACATTGCACAAACTCACCTCACAAAAACACCAATAAAGAATAGGTCTAAACAAGTTTTTCAAGTTAAAATAGAAAAATGATTATCAAGTCAATCAATCCGCTGCATTAATGGTTCATAAATTAATAAAACACCGTGCGGTTTGCACAATATGTTGAATTCATAAATAACGTCTCAATACCGTTCTGTTCACCTTCGGGATAAAGTGGACATGAATTAAATTCGCTTTGAATGCATATCACAAGAGGCGACAGGTAAAGAGGACTACATTTATGGCCGGACGATTAAACATCGCAATAACGTGAGAAACGGCGGACAGGTTTATTATGCTAATGAAGGGTTTTATAGCGAACGAAACGCCGACACATCGTTCTCGGATAGACTGGTAATAATTGAGTCAATGATGCTCGGACTTCGGGGGACATTATCTCGTCAAAAAGAGACGGAGTTTTTACCAACGCCGTCCGGCATTTCATTAGTAAAGAACGAGAATCCGGTCCCTGACTATTTCGGGCAATAGTTCAAAAGCTGAATTTGAGTTGGCGTTTAAATTTTGAATACTTTTAACTTGAATCTTCTTTCTATGGGCCGGTATTTCTGTATACTCGGGAATGTTATTGATTGTATGGTGAGCTTAGCTCATAATCCGTATATAGGTCGTAAGCAGTGGCGGCTCGTGACTTATGAGTGAGCTAGAGTGCTAAGATTGAAAAATACGAATATCTAAATCTCCATACAAATAATTGAAATTTTGAAAAAAAGATCATTATCAGCTTCAACAACATCAATAACGTTGTATTTTTCAATCGTAGCACTCTAGCTCACTCAAAAGTCACGAGCCGCCACTGGTCGTAAGCATAGATATCACCAATATTACACGTTTTTCCATGATTTCAATAAAGGAACGTGTTTCTTTGCAAAACCAACCTGTCATCGCGATGTTTCAAAACGTCAAGGAGAGCTGTAAGTCCCCCACATTAATCAGCATGGTTCCATATGCGAGGAACCTAATTGTAAATACTAAATGTTTTACCGAATGACGGAACTAACCGCTGAAAATAAACTCACATTGTTCTCACATTGGAACTTTTCATTATTTATTTTTAATTGAAATCGAATACAATTTACAAAACTACACTTCCATTTTAAGAAAATGCTTGTGTAGAGAAGCTGAGTGTACATATTGCGTTTACATGGTTATATGTTTACATAGTCGTGTTTCCTAAAGTGTTAGAAGAAGATGCTTGAAATAATGAATAATAATAATATGGTTTACATGATAATATTAGAGTTGGTGGTTTACTTAATAGAAAAAATAGACTGCGTAGCGACAAGAATTGATTTACTAGTTATAATCATAACGTAATATATGTAAAGTACAATGTGACGTAGGCTATTTAACATATAAAATAATGGGACAATATTATAGTGGTATATGTGTGGAAATAAAATGCGGATGTATTGACAAAAAAAAAGTTTAAAAAATGTTAAATCTGTAAACCCCAATTTGAGCGTATATTATTACATAAAGAAATTAAATGTGCGTGTGTATTGTTTTTAGTTGCTTGATTTTCGGGAACCTTTATGCTTATTTTGAATTGTTTTTAAATCGTATTTGAGAGTTCGTTAGTATCTTTTATTTTTCTGATGTCTTCAAATCCCCCCTAAACTGACTAGACTGTTTTAGATTGAATATCAGCGACATCCTAATCGGTCGATAAATCACCGAAGTTCATGCTGATAAAAGCGGGCAATTTACGAATTAACGTAAATTCTGGCGAGACGAAAGTGTGCAATTATTTACGTAAATGTCAAATTAAACAGATGTGTCACTGATAGCGCTTCAGGGTGTAAAAAGGGAACTGCTTGCGGTTAGTAAGAGGCCTTATTGGTACGCTTAAATTTTAGCAAGAATTTAAGTAAATTATCTCCCTTAGCAAGCATAAAGAGTAACTTATACGAGGTGTGTTCAAAAGAAAAGGTGAATTTAGAATTTTCGCGGGCTGTGTACATTCGATTATAGATTTATTTTTTTGTTATGTTGGTACACATTCTCATATATTGTACACTGTTTTCGGACTCTCCCTTTTAAACACCACGACATTAGCTCATTCTTCATACATACTTTGTTCATCCTAGATACGAGGAACTGTAGATCTTCCATACTGTTAGCAATCAGCACCGCATCATCAGCATACAACAGGCAACATACTTTCAGATTACTCATGTGCGCGACCAAACCCACCTCTTTCAATTCTTGCATACAATTAAACAACTTAAATAATATATATCCCATTTAATTGAGTTGAAAGCTGAAACGCGTGATTTACTTCACTCTGGTTTACTATTGATTCTTTGGGATTAAATACAACGGAAAGTGGAGCACACCGCACAGAAGGTGAATAATAAATGTTTCTTCTTATGCGCGGGATTCAATGCAGTTCCACAAAGAATAACGTATTTACTGTACTGCGTTTACAAAAGCCCTGCAGCTGTCAGTGGAAAGAAAAGAGGCAAAAGGAAAGAAAGATACGATCTCTATTCTCTACCATATTACTACAGATAACAGAAGACTTTTGAATGATATAGAATCTACTGTATTACCGTCAATAAATAAAATAATTATATATGCAACATTAATCAATATAATGTTTTTCATCTTTTGAAGAAATAATGTTTTTTTATTTATTATAATGTAAAAACATTGTTACTGAACGAAAATAAAAAAAATTTTGTCGTAAAAAAATACAAGTACTCTTATTATTCTTTTAGAAAAAAAAACATAAAGTACTTAACATGACTTTGTGTTGGTTTCGTATAAAGAGGTTTTTCTATGTAATGAATAAGACAACATTACTTCTAAAGAAACGTGATTTCTAAGAAAAAACCTCGGAGTATTCTTTAAAAAACGGCAGCTTTCAAGGAGGCGGAATAATGGAAGGATTCCGTCGAGTGCGGGAGGGGAAGCAGAAAGGGAAGGACGTATGTCAGGAGAGGAGAGGATCCCATACAGCTGGTATTAGCGGGTTACCTTACAGATTTGCAGGGTAATAAATCTTCGGCTCGTAAATCAAGCAGCGAGAGAATGTTGGCGGATTCCGCCTCTTTGCGGTTCGATGTTCAATATTCTAGCAAAAAAATAACACAAACTCTATTCTCCATTCCAGAAGAAATAATAAATATGGAAATTTTTTACAAAAGAAATCAATCTTAGAGTTTCGGCGCATTGAGAACGGTTTTTGTTTCTGATAAATAAATAAAAAACAGCTTAATAACAATTGAAGTGTTTGGTTGGTAAATTGCAGGCGGAGAACAGTGTAGAACGGCACAAAACAAATTGTGCTAGACCAAAGCGAAGGTCGTGGAGATACATTAACGATAATGTAAGAATTTTTATGGTTTTATTCTACGAGGTGAAAAATCCGCAACTTTGTCGAAGCAATAACATGCGCGCTATACTCGTAGGTACTAACTAACCTTTGGTACATTGTCACCGTTTTGTCAGGGTTAGTCGCCGTATAGATTGCAATGGCAGCGTGCATGCCTGGCCGTTATAGGTCTGCAGGCGACAACCGACGTTAATTGCGAGCAAACCGAGAGAGGCTCTAATTACAAGCTAAGTGCATGCCAGGGTTAACCTCTCTCGCCTTGCACGTGTGTCAGACCCGGGTCAATAAGGAAACTTCCATCCGAGATAAGGTAAACGTGTATCTCCGTTAATTTGTTGCGATCCTGATAACATCCAGCCGATAAGGCGATGAGAGCACGATCCGGAGAACAGCCGACCGACACTCGATCTCAGTCATTTATTTAATCACTGATGGTGCTTACCTATGAGGTGTTGCGTTAATGGTTCAAATTAATTCATTAATTCGTTTCTAAAACACGTTTCAATCGTAATTATAAAGCAATAAAAATTTGTTTTAGTGACACCTGAGCAGCAAAAATGCTCAAAAGGGATTTGCAGAGCTAATGTCTGTATGTTATGCTTACAACGTCATCTCCATAATTAACTAAGGAGCTTTGAAATAATGAATAAGGCAAGATTTTATATTGTGGGTCATATTTTTATTAATTTAAATTTTGGTAGAAGCCGGGTGGTAAAACAAGTTGATATATCCCCGTTTTTTAATTAAAAAAAAATATTTTTACAATTTTATTATACATTTGTAGGTATATTTAAATTTAAAGGTGTATCCCCATAAAATGCTGTGCTCGTGTGCATGAGGGGGTGTTATTGATTAAAAGATTCTTTTTTTTAAACTATTATTGTGTGTGTTTTTTTAAAAATTATTGTTCTAAATACCTTTATAATATATTAAAGTTTTAAGTTTGACTCTGTGCAGAAACGGGCGGTCCGTTTGATAGATTCGCCTATCTTAACAAACGGGTTGCAATCTTTGGAGCACAGACGTCAGGTGGGAATGCTGTCCTTGTTCTACCGGTATTTTAATGGAAGATGCTCCGAGGAACTAGCGTCATTGATCCCTTCGGCACCAGTGCATAGTCGGGAAACACGCCAAACGCGCGCCCAACATTTTCACACGGTTGACATTTGTCACATGAGAACGGGTCGCTTCTACGATTCGTTCTTGTATTCAACAGCTCGGCTGTGAAATGATCTGCCGGCCTCTGTGTTTCCTCCATCCTATAACATGGGTCTCTTCAAGACGCAAGTTCACTCCTTCCTATCCTCTAAAAGACCCTCCACACAGCATCCCCAAAAATGATATAGGCCTTGAGGGTAATTATTTCCCTCAGGGTCTCCAGTGTGGAGTTACTGTAAAAAAAAAAAACTTTCAGTATACTTTTTAGTTGTTAAATAGTTATTATACATTATTACGAATCTCATCTTTCCCAGTAATTTATTAAGACGATGCAAGGCGAAGTAAAGCAAAATCGTAAGTGTTTAGTTTGAAAATTTGATGCACTAGAGATATTATGGATGATTTAATTAATACTGCAAGTAGAACACACCTTGGCCTTTGGTGCAACAGGGCATTTTTGACGAGTCTTTTTATAAGCTCAGTAAAAAATAAAGTATCATACCTAAAAAAAATGTTTTAGTGCAAAATCTAGTACATTTCGGATATTGTCATATTCATTGTGCCAAGTTTTTTAGAATATGACAGAAATTATGCATGAGCTTTACAAAATAATTTTTTAAAAAAACGCATTTTGGTAATGTATTTTTTTTTGCGTTTATCGAAACATGCGACCGGTGTTTCAACCTTATCGCCACCTGCGTTTAGTTCAAATGATATTAGAATGATCTGCCGCCCTGAGATTCAAGAACCGAGTTCACTCCTTTCTATCCTCTAAACAACCCTCCACGTAGCATCCTCGAAGATGATATAGGCCTTGACGGAAATTATTTCCCTCAGAGCCTGCTGTGTGGATCCCTTGAAGAATTTTATTCATATATGCTTGTAGTTCTGTGTAGACCCAAAGTTTTTTTTAAATATTGGAATCGGTAATATGTATTATTGCTTGTAACTATTATGTTTCTGAATGGTGCGGTTTTTAAAAAAATTTCTTCTTTATATATGACGTATTTAAATTTCTGACTTTAAACATAAGTTCTGAAGGATATTTCTTTATTTTTTTTAATTATTGGGTTATTGTTTTCACAGCTTTACTTCGCCAAGGAAGCACGTGGCTCTTGAGCTTGGAACAGGAGAAACATGTTAATAACAATAAGAATACATAGTTAAACATAATAAACAGGGCTGTATAAGTAATGAATATTAAGTATTAGAAATTAGGCAGCATTAATAGATATAAATATAGCTTATACAATCAATATCAACATAATTTCATTGAGATTATTTTAATAATTGTGTATGAGTTTTACAAGTGTCACTGTTAAGTGTTGTTTAGCTGAACTTAATAACAGATAGTGGCAAAGGTGTTTTCCGGAGATAAATTAATAATAATTTACAATCTAGAAAGCGGGGTTAAGTTCGTACACAAAAGTTTCAAATTGAAATACATATTTATGAAGTGAGGGGTATCATAAATTTATGGGGTTTCCGAGTGGAGACGCAGAGGGGGAGGGGTGAAATAAATCGTGTGTGTCCGTAATGGCGGTCTCGGTACCTACCGCCTACCGCCCGACCGACTAACTACCAGGCGGAGCAATCAGGATAAGTGAAGCGCGAGGATCGCATAAGCGGCGAGGAGGTATCTCGAACCCGCGCCAACCAACCAACCAACACTAACGCAGGAGCCACTGCATGCAGTATCAACTGAGCTGGAATATTTTAACTTGTATGCAGTTCTTATGGAATTAAGCAACCATGACAATTGTAAATTGTCAATTCAATTACAGTACAAGCACTATGCAATAACATTGTAATAATTTTAGAAAGTTATTACTATCACAGAAGCTTTGCAAGACAAACTGAAGGATGGGTTAATTTCCAATTTGAATCTCTCCTCTCTGACGTAAATTATTGCACCCATATTGGTGGCAATTTTGGCTATCAACTGTATACCTTTTCCGGCAATATCAAGATGGTCGGTAATTAAGCCTAGTTTTAATTATTGCCTTTTCATGCATTTTAATGCTAAGTAAATTATAAGTTAAATAAAAAATGTTTTTGTTTTAAGCCACTTTATTTTTATACATATTTATGCATTCGACCGGTTTCGGTTGGACTCAACCTTCTTCAGAATGTACACATATAAACTAGTTTATATAAACTGGTTTATATGGCACATTCCCAGGAACCAAATCAACAAAAATATCAGCATAAAAATAAAGTGGCTTTAAAACACCCACTAAGCAATGTCAAGCCACAAAGTGATTACTTCCTTCGATAAATTATAAGTATTTTTTATGAGGCAGTAATCATTATCAATATGTACCTACTCACATTTGTAAAGCATTTTGTGGCGTGCTACAAACGATTATAAAACAGAAAAAGAAACACAAAGGCTGTTTCACTAACATTTAGTTTAACAGCATATTCTGAAAGCAGAAATACATACATTAACGACAAATACCTGCATTCACCTCACTAAATAACATGTATGAATGCACAACGCCGCAGGGCGTCTGAAGAGTTCCAAGTTAACCGATCAAATGCGGCGCTTACGGCGTTCTGGAAAACGCGCTTGCAGGAACAAAATAAAACGAAGCCATTTCCAAGTTCGAAACCAGGCGTTTGAGACGTTCTTTCCGCGGAGTCAAGCACCGCAGGAGTTCTATAGAAGCGGAGAACGAGCTAAAACCATCGCGGGTACACGGCTCTTGAGACCTTCTCAATTTGTATGTGCTCCGGGGAGTAAAGCTAGGCGCAAACCAAAGAAACAAAAACAACTAGAACTTTTCTATGCTTATCTTCCACGATTGTCTTATAGAAACGGAATATTATGTTTTAATGCTATGTCGTTATATAACCATATCGTTGTGATTCGTTGACAGTATAACAATTAACAATATAGAGATGATATTAGTCAATGTTTACAGTAATATATTTATGTTTATAAAATACCTATGAAAAATCACGGAATATTATAAAAAAAATAAAAGTTTAAATTTTAATCTAAAAACTAATATTTAAAATATTGCCACTGCCGAGGATTGAGCTCAGATCAACTGCTTGGAAGGCAACTATGCTGACCATTACATCAACAACTTAAGAGGAACGGCTGCGCGGCCTATTTCATAAAAAATAAATAAATACTCACCTAAACCTAACGATCTTTTTTTTTCACGAAAAAGTATAGTAAATAACTAGTACGGATTAGAATTAATTGATTTTTAGCGATTTTAGAGGCACCTTTAACAATTATTTGGGGGCTAACGATTTAAAATAAGAGTTTTACTCCGTCTGCTTTCAAAATATAATGAAGTATAAAATTAATAAATAAAAAATAAAAAAAATAAGCATTACGGTGGACTTTAAATTAACTTAAAAACGACCTATTTACGTTGGAACACAAATTTGCCGTATATAAGAATTGCCAAATTATAAGAATTTGAATGTTACGTACTTCGTACTCACATCACAACCGAAATTATATTGTTTATAATAAAGAATATTGAAACGATGGTTAATTTTTAAACAGTAACGTTGTAATTTTTTCACAGGGAACGACGCAATGAAATAATACCCCGCGCTTCTTGTCGCCGCCGTGCGCGCAGCTGTCCTCTCCAAAATGGCCTCCCCGTTTCAATTATACGAGAGGTGTGGAGATAAATGACGCCAGACCCTACTTAAAATTCCACGGGTAATATAAATAAAATAAAAATCAAGCGACAAAAATTGCACCTCTAAAAGGTTCAAATAAAACAACTTGTCAAAAGGCAAATAACCCCGAGGCGAAGATATAAAGGGAAATTAACAAACTACAGAGAAACCGTATTTACAACTCTGTGAAATATGCGAACAATTTGTTAAATTTTCCGTCCTTAATTTTATTATACTTACACATTGTTGAATAGAATCGACATAAAGTGAAATCTATTCAATAGACATGTTTTTGTAGAATCATAAAACTATCAATAACATACCTCAATTCTATAATCCTAATTATGTAAGTATTCCTTTGCGAAATATGAATTTGGCAAATAGATAGTTATAAACATACCAAATTTTGAGATCAACCAAGAAATTATGTTAGTGAAATTAAATAGCAGAAATAGTACGTAAACCAATCGGCTCTAAGTATCATTATACATTATTGTCGTAAAAAACGTAGCGTAAATAATCAGGTAACAACTCGCTACTGCAATAACAAGCCGAAAGAAAATACTGTATTAAACGACTATCACAGAGACAGGCAATTAATCATACACAGTTTTATAACAAAAATGTAGAACAAAATTTGTTACACAAACAAAGGAGCAAATTTGAGTGGCAAACAACTCGCGTGTTTAGACCGAACTCTCACTAATGGTATTCAAGAGATATTCAAAACACAAGGGCTAGAGCTAAAAACACAATGAATATTTCACTTATAAAATCTTTTGTTTAGCTATCGCGATTTTATGACATAAATGAACTCCGTAAAACAGGAAATTATCCACGTACACGTGTTTATAAATACGTTTCACGTAGTACGGCTTCGGAGTAATTGCGAAATTTGAGACTTCCGGCAGATTTTGTTTCGAAGCATAATAGCGATTAAGATGTATTATTAAAAAAAGATATATTACAATCAATCTTGTATCAATCAAGTAAAAGTCGTGTATTTAGCAATCACGTGACCATTAGTAATTCACACGAGTGGATCTGATTCGCGAAAATTACACAATTATCGTTCGACAAAAAACCACGCATGCATTCCAAACAAAATCGAACTAACACAACACATTAAACATTCTTGCGAAAGAAGCAGTTAAATAAACCATTATTAAAATAAATTATTCACACTGCGTAGGGCAAAAACGGTTTTTGGTTGTTATGCATATTCGTGCATAAAAGGTTAAGGGGTTTGTTGTGTGTTTATATTTATTCGGGTTTAGCCATTTGTGTAATGTTCCGGGAACACGATAGAGCACGATGTGAAGCAATATATTCAAAAGAATGAACCGAATTGGAGGCCTAACGTAACGAATACGTTTTATACCCGGGCACTTTGACAAAAAAAAGGTTTTGGAAGGGGATGTTAAATTAAATGTTATGCTTACCTGGTTTTGGGCCTTCTTTATCGGCAGGGAATAAGTACAAATGAACTGATTTAATTGATAAATCTGTTTTACATAATATATTCTTAGAGATTAGGAAGAAACACTTCAAAATACATGTGCAAGGAGAATATATGATGCACAATCGAATGGAAGAAATCGGAAACACCCCAGAAAGATAAGGCACGATCAAAATACTCTAATACCAGCAAATTAAACTGAATTGCACTGAACCTGGGACTGATAAAACAGAACAGTTTTGAACACACATAAAAAGGACACAGTATGTTCGTCGTGGTACGAATTGAATTGCAGACTGTTTTGCGTAAGAGGGGAAATTACTATTTCTACTATTCGTGTCTACACGGCAATTAACATAGGACTCTAGGGCATTAATACTATAAGATTTATGTTGGGTTATGTCAAAAATCGCAAAACCAAAATATTATGAAAAGGATAATGTACGAATGTGAATGATTGCTTGTCAAGAGCGAGTTGTGTGGCGTTGTATCCGCTATATATATTATTTATGAATATATTATTAGCAAATAGAAATACAAAGTCCAATCATTTCTAAAATGCCAAACAACTCAACATCGTAAAAATAAATTATTTAATTTAAACATAAGACGGAGTATAAATTAAAATGTTGCTTGCAAAGAATATTCATCACGAATCGGGCTAATTGAAAACAACCACAAGACGGTAAATAATTATTATGAAAGGAATTACAATAGTAAATTTATTTAAGTGCTGAACAATCTCCTTCAATAATGTTTCAAGTAATGGAATATTCATTTCTACGAGTTGGAAATAAAATTGAATAAGAATATACGAGATTCAAAAAAATAAATAATTTCGCTACCATTCAAAAGCTTGGACAATTATAAATTATAAGCAGTGGCGGTTCGTGGCCTATCTCATCGGGAGTTCAATCGGAGATTAAAAGGGGAGAAAAAATCCTATGTTGGTCTTTTCCATAATTATTATTTATTTTTCCCTTGATCTAAAGGAATTTCATCATAACACTGGACCAGAGATTAGCGACCTAGCAACAAGATACAAATTGATGATTCAATTAAAGCGTCTGATCATAAAAAAAATATTTCAAATACGAAAATCACAATTTACGCAAAAACCTGATTTATATAAAAAAATAACATTTTAAGTAATTATCTTATTTAATTAACTTAAAACACCATGATTACAGTTACCCACAACTTAATCACAGAAAAAAATCTATTGATTCCTGGAAAATACTACTCAGTAAAAAATAGTCGCTGGGCAACTGGGCAGTTAACAGATTCCTAAGGTTTCCACGGTTTGTCGCCAAGAGTAAGTTTTTGTATGAACAATTTCTTAGAATAGAAAATTTCATTGGTGCTGAATTCATATCGCACCTATGAAATTAATTTAGGACGCGCTCTCGAGCAGTATCACACGACCGGTGGATTTTTAACAGCGCGCTGTAAGTGCGGCCAAATTGTAACACAAGTTTGTCTGTCTGATTAACTTATCTTTTTTACGGGATTTTACTGGACAAAAGCACATTAGAGAAAACTACCACTGATTATAAGTCATAAAGTAGAGAAAAGAACTTAAGCTTTGAGATGGGTTAACGGTCACAAAAGAACCTCTAGATTAGGATGTGCGAGAAACGCAATGAACCATAGGATATATATGTCATGACAATAAGAAAAGTATATGACAAATCTGTATTATTACACCTCTTCCAACATAAACTTCATATTCCAATGCAACCTCAAAACGTAATAAAAACCAGATTCTCAACAAATAAAACCCTGAATATCCCGATAACACACACCTCACACAAGGGACGAAAACATGATAAAACTTTATAATTGCATGCCCATCACTCTGAAACAACTACTAATTGTAAATATAATATCTACAAGTAATCTCAAAAATATGCCACAGTCTGGATCGAAAAACAAGGTATTCGTGTTATTCAAAACACGATAAAACCAAACCAAACATAACCCGATACATAAAATACTATACTTACTTGCTAGCCCCTTCTCTCTTTTTCCGTGCAATACACTTTAATATTATCAAACTTAGTAGAAAGTATCTATAATTAAATGTTTATTATTTTTTAAATGATTTGCCTACTGTAACCAAACCAAAAACCTATTTCTCTTCAAATTCTATACTTAACATTTATATAGCAAAAATAAAACATTAAAATAAAACTAATAAATTCACATCAATACTTGTACCACATTTAACACATCCACGTGACCACCTCAGCACAGGTTCTCGAAGTGAGATGGTCAGGACAGATATAACACTCCATTCACAGTATCACCCCTTCAAACCTACCTTACACTTCACATTGTAAAACACCATACATACAAAGCACTTTTATTATACTTTAAAAAAGACATATTATGTAAAATGGTACAGTATAATATATAAATATCCATGTAAGGAATCGGCCAAACTGGAGAAATTTGGGGAGGCATATAATGTCCAAAGCTGGACGCCAGAAGACACGACAAAGTCTTATACTTGGTTATAAAACATAGTTAAATTATCGTGTGTACGTGTTGTTCAATTAGTAGGGGCGAAATTTAGTAGCTTCACTGGAATTACATCCGGAATGTGCGACATAAAAAGTATTTCATAATAAGAATAATTAATTTAAGAAATGCAGTGATGAAATGCTTGATGAACTCCGGTGTTACGGTACAGAGAGGCCATTGTCCCTTTCAGGTGAAACTTGACAACTGTGGATACATTAACCGTTTTAGTGCTATGCTTATTTTGTAAGTATGTACATAAATTGCTACAGATATTCTGTGTTTTTAAATTTAAAAAAGAATGGTATTCAATAAAAATGCAATAACTTGGACAAATATTAATCAATTTTAATGATTTTTTTTAAATTATACAAGTAAAGAATGAAATTTTACGAATACTATAGTTCTAATTAAAAAAAAAAAAAACTACACATTTACAACTACAAAATTTTTAAAAATATAAGATTATTTCACTTCACAATTGTGTTTTCCCGTAGTCCATGTAGTCCCTTTTTACAGAGAGATCGCATATGATATTGGATTGCCTTATCTCATTTGCTTTGTTGCACACATTAATTTATGGGAACAAAGGTCTCGTCGTCCGTAGTGCCGCTGTCATTTGATACATTTCGATCATCCGCAATAGAACTAACTTCCAACATGGTGAAAAATATCGATTCATTTAGTGTGTATTTATTTTAACAGGATAAAAAAATAAATACAGTTATCAAGACACGCGCCAACCGCAATTCACCACGCTCAAATTGAACGCGTGCTCTCCCGAGGACGACAAAAATCACACTGAAAAATGCAGCGCTATAGCGCTGCGTCACAATTTACGTAACTAAATCTTAAAACGCAATGGCGCTGGGCCGCACTCTAACGGTTAAATAATGCTCCAACTTTTTATAGTTATGTTGACAATGGCGGTGTACTGAGACGGTTCAATGCTGCCTTTGCACAATGGACTAATAATGTTCAACGCCAACAAAGAAACGCAATTGATTTGAAAAGGCATTATCATACTAGAATTATATATTTTTTTAAAACACATAAAAAAACAAGCGATGTTGTCAGTGATGTTGAAATGCCACCTAATAAGAAATACAGATAATTACCAACCTTTGCGTACGTATTAAAACCAAGAAAAAAAACTATGAATAACGCTCTACAGCGGAAGATTTAAAAAAGGCTATTATCAAATCGATGCAAAAAACTGAGATTTCCAATTCGGCAGTTTATGAAACTAATGAAACAAAAACTCATCTACGAGTACCTATCTGATTAAAAAGAAAAAAAAACACTTAAATATTTCAAAACGGTGTTAATGTGATTAATTAAACGATTGCGATTGTCGGATACCTAGCACATGGGTAATTGCATCCAACGTCTGAACTTTGAACGGAGATAGTGACGACATTCAAATAATAAATAATAATAAAATATTTTGTTTGAACCAATGGTTCCTTCGTCGGGATACAATTTATTTTTGATAGACTCCATAAAACAGTTTTACACTAATATATTACATGGATTAAAATGCATTATAATGAATAATGAGAAATGATAAAACAAACAAAAATTTAAAAGAAAGACAAACATTTAAAAGAAAGACAAAAATTTAAAAGAAAGACAAACATTCACGAGTTACGAATAACCTGACAACATTTGAAAATATCCCACTACCATCAATGTAATCCAATGAAGTTGCCTTAGTTGAAGGACTTAGCCAGCAGGGGAATTGAACTCACGATCCACGATGGTGCTGACGCGATGCCAACTCAGCGACTGAGCGGTCATATTCAGAATATTAGAAATAACAAATAGTACAAGTAAGTAAACATGTGTATAATAATGATTTAAACAATATTGAAGATGATAATCTGTATCAAACATGCAAGAAGTGAAAGGTTTATAGGTAAAGTATAAAAAGTCATGAGGGCAATTTTATAACTATTTTGTGACATGGGTCAAAAGATAGTCGCAAAATTGTCTGTAAATGATATTGAAAATGTCAATGGTAAATGCAGAATCATTGAGCAGTTGAGTCGCTCTGCTGACTGACGTGTTCTGGTAAACAAAAGTTTTCTCCTTCGGAGCATAAAATAATGCATGGGATCTCCCACAAGTATACTTATTAGGAACGCATAAGTTAACCTCTTTCAACATAGGTGGATTACATATGGTCCCGGAAATTGACTCAATGTATACTGTACATCAGAGGCATGCAGTCCATAAAGGCTGAAAAGCTGTGCCTACCTAAGAAAATTTTGAATCAGAACGTACTTTTCCATGAATTTGGTAAGGAACTTGTACGATCATTTATTCAATTGACCGCGACAGTTAACGGAATGTACAATAATACATACCCAAATTAAGAATTTACACACAGTCTAACCTTGATCGTAGAGCAATGCTATACATTGCATCCCGGCGAGAGAACCATTAGTTTCGAAACATGTAGATATTTATTTATTAAAATAGTGGTTAAAATAAAATAATTTATTATTATTTAATTTAAAACAATGCAACAAAGTGAATTTGCGTTTATTGAAGAAAAAATTTATTAACATGTTCAACTGGTGGAATGACTTTCGGGGGTTTATTTTATTTATTTTTTATTCCGAACACATATCTCTGTTGAGATACATTATTATTACGAACAGGCGTTATTTCGCTGCTGGGTAGGGTGGTGGGTATCAAATGCTATTGATGACGAAGAGCTCTCAATTAAAGCATTCCTTCTTTAACCCTTCCTGGCCGGTGCTGTCAACTGATTTGATATGAATCAAATATTTCTGTAAATAACACAGATCTCATATTTTAGGTGTTCCTCAGCAATACATTTATGTATTGGATAAAAAAATATCGATCGCAACAGAAAAATGTTTTGTCGATGAATCGGGAAAAAAAACATATTAGTAAGACTTCGTGCGTTGATAATTTGCCGAGTGGCGCGGTGGTGAGCGAGAAGGGTACGGGGTTTCGCTCACCGTACCACCATGCTCGGTCGTCAGTACTAGTACGTTCTGTCGGGTGTAATGAAGGTATAATGCGTTTTATGCATGGCCGATGTTTTTTCCTCGTTTTAAGCACGCATACACAATATTTTACTTGTAATACATAAATACAAAATTCCAAATGCGTACCCTGTGTACTGAGTACACAGCACCAGAGCGCGAGTAGCACCGTAAGGGAAGGGTTAAAGTAGCTGGTCTTCTTAATTATTAGCACCTGATAACATAAAAATGAAGGTAAAATATTATTTAAATGTAATTTGTCGGCTCGAACGTCAGTCCCGCCCAGGAGATAAACGAACACCGGAAGAATTACCGTTAATTAATTGTCTTTATTGTGTGGATGCAGGTAAGATAGATGCTTTTCCTGTGCATTGTGAATGGTCTTCACAGCTACTTCTGAGGAATTTGACATGACAAGGCAGTAATTTAACTGTCATGACAATCTTGTAAGACATTATTCAGGGAAATGCAAAGTGCAGCAAGCACCGAAGAATGATGGTGAAGGGAGGTTCCATAAAAGCGAGATGAATTCGAACTTTTCCATGCGAGTGTTATCTGTTCGGTAATAATTCTATTGGCACAGTTAAAAAGGAATATTCCCACAAAAGTTTCACAAAACCAGCTAGGTACTTACATAAGAATCCATGAGAAACCGCAGAACCACTGTTAAATGTAAATAGTTTTTTTTTTATCATTGATGATAACATCACCAAATCTCTAATAAAATATGAAACAGAAAAACACAGACAATAAAAAGGTATCGGTCGCATCTGGGAATCAAACCCAAGACCCATCTTACCGGGACAACACTCTAATCACACAACTAATAAGGCCTAATTATTCATACTTCAATTTTAAGAATAAATTGTTAATACATATATCAATTAAATTCCCATATTTTTGGCTGCGATCTTTTTTTTATCTACTATCTGGATTGCAAATATATTTGGGTAGAACTTTGCAATTATACAAAAAATATTCTCAGATGCGACCGATACCTTTCTCTATTTTCTGTGTCTTTTTCGGTTTCATATTAAAACAGAAAAGATAATTAGCAAAATTTGTTATCATTTTCAATGATTTATTAAAACGATTTCAAAACATGTTTCCACTTTTTATTTTTGACCTGACCGGTTTCAATTTTAAACCTTTAATTAAAAAAAATATATATCATTAGGTTTAGGTGAGTATTTTAACCTCAAAACCAAAATTAAGTTTTGTATGAAACAGGCAGCGCAGCCGTTCCTCTTAATAAAATGAAATAAATCATTATAATGGAATTCCACATTGTCAGTATCAAAAATAGAATGATTAAATATTACAATGAGGTTTATAAGCTTCAATAAGTTAATCCAATAAATTGAATGCAGTTTTGTTTGTATTTAGACTACAATGCAGAAAAAGATAACACCCACTTTTTGGTAAAATTGTCATACCCACCTTCCATTACATAATAATTCACAAGAAAAATATAAAACATTA
>JAHDVE020008687.1:0-17250 GCA_022606495.2 Halesus radiatus | reverse complement strand
TCTCCCCACCCCTCCTCCCCCACATGTTGTGTATATAAACCGTAGTTTAGGATTAACTTTTACCAGTCTGAAGATGGCTTTAACAAGCTGAAACCGGTCACGGTGAAATAAAATAAAAGTGGAAATAAGTTTTATATGTGTGTTATTATATCATAATAATGGATTTTCACCATGTATTATCAGTTTCAAAAATAGAAATATCACTAGAATTTTATTTAATTTTATTACGGCCGACCGGTTTCGCTTAAATATTTTGATAGAAAGCAGTCACTTTGTGGTTAGACATATTTAATAAAAATAAAACCATAACTTTGTTTATAACCACGAGAATTTTATTTAATTTTATTACGACCGACCGGTTTCGCTTAACATAAGCATCTTCAGGGTACAAAAATTAAACTGATCAAAAATACATAGTGTGCGTTTATATATACAAAATAGAATAAGACAGAACATAACATAGAACAAAGAAAAAATGAGATAGCATGAAATAGAAATCTGACATACTAACAGAGAGAAAGAGACAGGAGTGTACATAATGGAATACCAAGGAATACCTGAACAGGTTTCTTTGTTCTATGTTATGTTCTGTCTTATTCTATTTTGTATATATAAACACACACCATGTATTTTTGATCAGTTTAATTTTTGTACCCTGAAGATGCTTATGTTAAGCGAAACCGGTCGGTCGTAATAAAATTAAATAAAATTCTCGTGGTTATAAACAAAGTTATGGTTTTATTTTTATTAAATATATCTAACCACAAAGTGACTGCTTTCTATCAAAATATTTATTTGTTGATACACAGACGGTTTGCAAGCTCCTGTGAGCACTCAGGTCATAGTGGCATTGTGATATATCCCATTTTACCTTATTTCTTTAACAGTAACCCGGTCCCTTTGATAAAGTTCACCAGGGTTATCGTCGGATATTCGTCTGTCTCTTGGTTCCACAATATGTCTCCCGGGTAGCTGATCCTTCTTCCCCTCAAAGCGGGACATTGGCAACCTAACCTAACCTATGAAACCCAACGCAAAACAACCTAATATATCGTTACGACAAATTCAACACATGGATACTAAAAAAATGTATCACTAAGCTACATAATTGTAAACTATTATTTTTTTTATTTAAAGGCACATTTTTTTCATGCCTTTTATAAAACCATTATATCTTAGTTTTTTAGCAGTTCGGTTTATAAAGGTACTTACTTAATATTTTTATTGTAATTGCACATTTGGCTCTTCCTTTTATTTTCTAATTGTTATTATGTTTAATTCGAAGAATAATTTTTTTTTTTACTATTTTAAATAAATCAGATTTAATAGTTCTACTATTAAGTTCTGCCAGCATTTTTTTATTATTTTGCGACAGCTGTTTCAGCGATCTTCTTCTTTATTTTATTTATTTTTAAGTACCGGATATATTAAATTGCATGTTTGGAATTTCTCGGTCCAATATCTGTAAAAATAACAAAAGAATTTTTTTTAAAAGGTTATACAATTTCTTCAAAAGATTGGTATTCACTTTGTGGCTTCATAATTAATAAATTAAAAATTACTTTGTATTCACCACTTTATTAATATACACATATCAACATGTTTCAAAGGCAATGCTTTTTTCATCAGGAATGTATAGAATACTAAAAATAATAATTTGTGTTCTTTATTATTTGTCTATACTTGACATTATTATTTTTTAGTATTCTATATATTCCCGATGAAGAAAGCATAGCTTTCGAAACATTGTGATATTTTTATATTAATAAAGAGGTGAATACAAAGTAATTATTAATTTATTATTAAAAAAAATGTTCTTTAAATATAGCTATTAGACTCAAAATGGGAACTAGCTTCAAAAACTCTGATAGCAGAAAAACCTATACTGAATATTTAACAAAAAATTGCCATCATCACAAGGGGGATACATATTTCGACTGCTAGTATCCCACAGAATAAAGCGTATTTCATCACAATTAATTTCTAGGTAAATCGATTTTTACTGAGCATTGTAATATCGTTTCAAACCGCATTAAAAAAAATGAATAGGGGTAAATAAAATTATATAAATAAGTCGTCTCAGTGTAGCCTAACCACAGCTTGATGATGGCTTTGAAAGCCGACACAGTTATCACCGTAATAAAAAACTAAAATAGTTTCAGAACTTAATTTTTTTTTAGTTCTTCAAATTAAACGCAATAAATTAATAGGTAGTTTATTTTTGCCAACCATATCTGACCCTGTTAAAGGGACAAATTTAAATACTTGTTAATAATCCACGTTCGTTAATCGAATAAAATATCGTATTTCGTATCATTAGAGGTAAAAGTGTATATATAAATATAAAAATAATAAAGAACTTCCTTATATAATAATCCTTTTTTATACAAAGTTTAATTGTATAACAACCCAATGGTTGCGAAACATTTTTATTGTTTTTCAGAGGAAATTTACAGTTTCCCTATCATAAATTAAACTATTAAAACGACACAACATTGCAATTACAGGTCGAGCAGTCAATAAAGGAGATACTGAATTCAGCTTTAAAGTATCATAATGATCACAACTTATCTATAATCAACGCCCTTGAGGTGATTTTCACTAAAATGACTACACAAATCATGCAAATAATATTATAATTATTAATTATGCAGCAATTTATTGGCTTGTACAATTTCATTATAAAAAGGGTCACTTTTAAACATTAAAAATACCTAATAATTCCTGTTTTTTTTTAATTATTAAAGTTATGTCGCACTAGAATTCTTATTTATTTCAGGTGGATGTTATTAGGCTAAAATCCTCAGTTGAAATAAAAATTGCGTGATACGATGTTCAGGCATCGGTTGATTGTACAAATAATATGACTTATACCACTTATTACTTGAGCTTTCCAGTTTACTGAAAAATCGCACAATTTTGAAGAAGTTGGTCAATTTAGACGTATTGTCGGCTTTTAATATAGTTGCTAAAAAAATATTTTCTTCTTGATGGGCAACTTTTTTTTCTTCGAATTATCTTGTTTCAATCAGTAACACAAGCCGGTAATAATAAAGATCCATTCACCTAATGAAACAATAATTCGGTCAAATCAGAGGTCACTGGTGTCAAATGCCATCAATTACTAATATCGGCAGCACTCGATCAACATTTGATGGTGATATGTACATTACATATGCAGTGATTTTATTTCAAATCTTGCGTTTTAATAATGTTTATAGATGATAACATTTACAAATTAAATTTATGCGAAATACTTTGTGTACACCAATAATAATAACAATAAGAGTAAATTTCTATAGCGCAGTTTTGCGAAGGTTCACCTCAAGTGCGCTTTATACTAACTAACCTTTAACCTAAATAATTGTAAAATAACAGATATACTGCATAGTATATATAAATTAAAACTATGACATGAAATATTCATGAGCAGCAGATTCTCTTACACGCACAATTTAAAACATTATATAACAATTTAAAATAAAATAGGGCTATAAATAATCAAATTTACAGTACAAATATCAAAAGAGTAATAAAATCTATACAAAATAACTTAACCTAATATAATTAGAAAATAACATATATATTACATGCATGTAAATTAAAAACACCATTTAAAATATTCACGAGCAGCAGACTCACTTAGATGAACATTTTAGATATTATAATATAACAATTTAGAAGCGAAGGGTGTAATACCACTGTCTAATATATAAATATCAACATGTTTCGGAAGCGAAGCTTCCCTCATCAGGATACACAGAACACCAAAAAAAAGACAAGTAAAAACAAATAATAAACATAGAAAAATGACAATGTAAGAATGGACAAATTACAAACATAAACAAACAAAAAAAACAAAGTGGTGAAAGTAGGTAAGTAATTATTTAAATTAATCAAAATAATTGATGAAATAAAAAAATAAATATTATTATAAAATATGAAATAATAAATTTAAAAATTAAATTTTTAATGAATGTAAATAAAATGGGGGAAATAATGGTAGACATATTATTATAATTTATATTAATTATATTCTAAAAACAGTTATTAATGTGAAAATAAATGTATGGGAGATCTATTTTAATATTTTATTATTAATAATATTTAATTGACACTTTTATTTTCATATTAATTATTTTTTAGTATACTGTGCATCCTGATGAGGGAAGCTTCGCTTCCGAAACATGTTGATATTTATATATTAAACAGTGGTGTACACAAAGTATTTCGTATTAATTTTATTAATAACTAGCTGATGTGTACCCGGCTAATAAAGTTAAGAAATTGTGAATTATTGCTTGAAAAATTAAAATTATTTCAATAAAAACGTTTATTTTTTTCAAAATACATCTAAATCATAAAGTTCTTAAGTAGGTACCTACTCGTGTTTTCCATTTTGAAAATATTCAACCCAAAAAAACCTTCTTTTGAATATGCAATCTGTGGCTAACCAGAGTGTTTTATCTATGGGCTAACCTAAATAAAACATGGCGGGTTCGATGTTTTTCATACTATTTTTAAAACGTTAGAGCAACAGTTTTACATATTGGATTTCATTCAAACTACTCTGTAAACCTTCCCGGCACTAATAAAAAAAATTGTGCTATTTTCAGCGAAGCCGGTCGAGTGATTTTCTTGAACAAACAAAGGAGGACAAACAAACTTACATTGATTTATTACATACATAGATGACACCGCAAAGTAATTATACATTTTTTGAAGAAAGAATAAATTTACACTTAGATAAGAGATTATCAGGAGAAATTATTATTAGGAGAAATTACTCGGTAAATAACCCATTATAATTAATGTTTAATTCCACACGAATTCTGATAAGAGTTAAATTTTTAAGTATGTAATTTCTTCAAACGATTGATTTTCACTTTGTGGCTTTATGAAAAATAAATTGAGGTAAATGAACTATTAGCATCATGTAAAAACGCAGCAATCGACGTTTCAATTTTTTATCCGTCAGCATAGCTTATGACAGTTATGACTTTTTTTGAGTATGCACTATATGAATTAAAAATAAATAATTAGGTAACAGATGAAAAATTACTTACTTTTCAAGAGAGAAGCAAGTCAATAGAACACATCCTACTAAAAGGGGATGGTGGTAAGAAGAGGAGAAAATTTTAATGAAAAAATATTAATATGTATATTATATATTTTGATGCAACAGATAATTGTAAGTAACTGGGTATGAAAATATTTGCCGAGATTTTTTTCTGAAATGAGGTCGAACAAATCGTCTTTTACTAAACTTTGTTCTTCTGTATTTTTTTGTATCAATATTAACTAAATAATATAATATAAGGAAAATTTGTGCTAACACAGGTAATAAATAATGAAAAATTGATTATTTCATCAAAAGATTGTGTCCGGTTAATAAATTTTAAATAAAAATAAAATATAAAAATTTTTAAAACACAACTTAAAAAACACACTGAAAATATACACTGAATAATATAACATAGAAATAAACAAAGAACAAAAAAATAACACACCCCCATACACACAAGCTCAGCAATTATAGGGGTACATCTTATATAAATATTGAACTTTTGAAAAATATTGTAACCTTGTTTAATTATTAATTATGTATCTTTTTTTGAATAAATTAAATAAAAACAAAAAAAAACCGTTTTTGGCCGTATTTTCAGCTTTTTTGTTTAATCTATGCAGATAAATCCAATGTGAATGCGCGAATATAAACACGCCTTTAATTAAAGTAGAGAGGAAACATAACAAAAACAAGTATAATGTATAATTGACACGTATTTAAGTGTAAATATAAGGTGGATTTTTGTGTTCGTGACCAATTCGGCAGAGTAAGTAGTTTGACTGTATGTACCGACGTATTGTCTCTGTCTCTAGAACCCATTTTCAACTTAATACTATTGCGAAAAGCTCCTCTTATCCGAACGCCCTGTATATGTAAGTCGAATACGGGTGCTCAATAACAGTGGAGTCATGAGGAGGAGGTGACCAATAACGAGGAGGTGGCCATAATGAATCGCCGCCCACATCTCTCCATATCCAAAAAAATCACGACGCCGCCGTGTGCAGCGACAACAACAATATATGGATTGATTTTAAGGAGTTTGGAAGTGTGCACTGAAGAGAAGTGTATTCAATTTCTTGGAATAACTTGTTGAAGATTATAAACCCTAACTAACTAACCACCACGCCGTTTCTCCGCAGGGGTAGGCAGAAAGGACGGACCGCCAAACAACTCGATCTTGGCATACACTTCATGCTTCATTCACATTCATACATCGTCTCATACTTTCTCTTCTATTATTCCGACTTCTGACATGGCCCGAATCAAGTATTCGATTCACTTGATGGTGCCATGTCTTCCACGGGCGTCCCCGGCTTCTTCCATTCCCATTCGCGTCATATATTCTTCTTAAACTCCTTTCTTCGTTCATTCGCTCTGCATCCCAAACCATCTAATCTTCTCTTTCTTAATCTTACTCATAACGCTTACGTCAGCCTTGCATTCTTTACGAATTTCAATATTTTTCACAAGATCATAAATGGTTTTACCACACATTCGTCTCAGAGATCTCATTTCTACAGCATTCAGTTTACTTTATCTTTCCTCTTCCAATTCTATGCCTCACTGCCATACATCAGGGTTGGTATCAGCACTCCATTGTGGATTGCTAGCTTCGCTTCTTTTGACAACTTTTTGTTTGCGCCAACCGCGTTCAGTCCTCCGTTAATGGAGTTTCCTGCATTCACCGTTCTTTCAATATCCCTATCAACCTTATTACAATATTTAATCATTGAAGTAGATAATATTGACAAATTTCAAAAGAAACATCAAAACGAAAAAGACACAGAAAATGGAAAGGTATCAGTTGCAACAAAAATTTAATATTAGCTGGCTTTCTCTTCCTTTTTTATATACTATAATAGCAATACAGTCCGGAAACGCTATAGCCCAGGCCGCTAGAGGCGCTAATGTAGCTTGTTGCCAGTGTTTTGACGTTTATGACATTTGATTAAAATTTGAATAAAGTCATATGTAGGCCACCCAATATTTATTTTTTGAATTCTCGATTTCTATAATTTATTAAGTATATATTTCGCGGAAAATCTGTTAAAATGTATAAAAAAAACAATTCCGCCAACTCGCGCCACTAGGGGCGCTGGTGTAGCATTTTTTTTTCATATTTCTACGGAATTTGGTGTAGGTGAAATTTTCCAAATCTTCACTCGACTTTACGCGTGTAGAAAGTACACAGTAATACTTCGAGATTCAGTATCAGAAAAATATATACTACGTAGAATTCTATAGCTTTCCTGTATCGAGGAAAATATTTCAAATGTCTGCTTTCGAATCAAACCGTGACCTTATTCCGGTGGCGTTAAAGATTCGTCTTCGAAAAATAGAAACGTTTAATAGAAAGCATTGTTTAATTTTTTTATTTTAATATTTGACAGCCAACATATTCAATGGCGTCTGCTGCAAATTGTTTACAATAGTCACAACACATGTTGATAATAATTAATTAATATATAAATTATATTTTAAACAACGACCACTTAGTTTGTTTATTTAAGTAAACATTTGACGATGCAAACTATATTAATTATATGATAAAATTATTCAGCTTGTCAAACACGCATGCACAGGTTAAAGATCGTGAATACATATTATTTTATGAATTGATGTATTTATTCAATTTGCAGAGAATTACGCAGAAGATTTTAGATGTGAAATAAATTGAGCAGTATTTTTTTAACATCATTATGAAATGATGACTCTCCTTTATCGCGGTAGCTGGATTCTTTAAAATTTCGATATATCACTTTTCTAATAATTTATATGTCTAGTCTCCTTTAATGGAAGCAATCTTCCCAAAAAGCCCTCCATTGATATGCTTGGTGTAACCTTAAGTGATCAGCTCAGGTGTGGGGGCGCCATCGAAAAAAAGAGAAAAGTTAACCTCTCAGAAGCTGAGCGTACTTTACAGAGTCCGCAGATACTTTAATAGTACACAACTTCTGACACTGTACAAATCCATTGTAGAATTCGACAGCCGCCTCTGGTCGGGAGTCCCAAAATATCTGTAAAAAACCCTTGACTGTGCAGGAAAGGGCGGTCCGTTTGATAGATTCGCCTATCCTAATAAATGAATTGCGATCTTTGGAGCACCGACCTCAGGTAGGAATGCTGTCCTTGTTCTACCGGTATTTTAATGGAAGATGCTCTGAGGAACTAGCGTTATTGATCCCTTCGGCAGCGGTGCACAGTTGAGAAACACCTCAAACCCTCGCGCAATATTTGTACACTGTTGACATTTGTCACATGAGAACGGGTCGCTTCTACGACTCGTTGTTGTGTTCAACAGCTCGGCTGTGGAATGATCTACCTACATTTGTTTTCCTCCCTCTTACAACGTGGGTCTCTTCAAGACCCAAGTTAATTCCTTCCTATCCTCTAAAACACCCTCCACACATCATCCCCAAAGATGAAATACGCCTCGAGGAAAATTATTTCCCCCAGGGCCCCTGCCTCCTTTACTGTAAAAAAAACTATTTTATATCTTCTTAATAAACACATTTTGCTCACAATTTTTTTGTTTATAAATTGCACCGACGATTCCGCATATATTTCTTTGTGAAATTTAAATTATACGTATGTTTTATAAAACGCTGCATAATTAGTTCAACTATAATATTGTTCGTACAAATTGTGATACAAAACATTTCACACCAATCACGCACATATCACACGCTCGTAGCGTAAAAAATGTTTAATTAATAGTGATAGATTAACGGCTATTGATGTTCAAATGAAACATAATAAGTGCACTTTATTGAATAAACTATCAAATAACTAAAATATCCCAAATACGCGTAATAGCCGTCACAATGTTTTGCGCAATAATTTATCGCATTTATAAGCATCATTCAAAACAGGAAACAAACAGACAATTACTGAAAAACAAAAAAAATCATTTTATTTAGCTTTAAATAATAATTATTTAACACTTTAAATTTCCAGCACAACTAATGACTTCTACGATAACCCCTTTATCGCTAAGATGGGACTTTCTACTGTGCGATGGGGTTATGGCATCTTTTTACCTGAAACGTTAACTGGGTCTCGTAATAATTTAAAATTCAGAGCACATTGACCTATAAACAAGCAGATAAAACTTTGTCAAATGAGCGCTTCATATGTTTCGTAAAAACATGGCTTTAACACTTAATTAAAGTATATTTAAGCACGTGTTTCATTCGGAAAAAACACCATAAAATGTATCGTCTCCATCAATTTCGAACCAAACTGAGAGGAAGTCGTCACGTTGACTGAGTATCATTATATGTATGACCTGTGGAAGGTCGAACGTCTTATCGATTCCTCATTTCCAGGAATCCTATTTCATTCAGCTGTTGTTGAACGGAAAGTTGTAAGAACGTTTTAGTAATTATCTTACAAGTTTACTGAACGTCTTTGTTCTTCCCAATTGCCCCAATCGCCAAACTCTCTTATTTCCCAGAAAGCAATAGAAGTCTCTGATACGCAACATAGTTTTCATCTTGTGAATTCGTCGCTATTTGAACAGAGTCAAGCGATAAACATTAGTACAAAAAATGGCATTTACAAAATACCATGTGGTAATTCATTCGATTCCACGAACCAGTTCAATGCGAAGAGACTTCCTCAAAACTGTAACCAGATATCTGTGAACGATGAAAAAGGGTTATCTAAATACTGCGATTCCATCAGATTTTGGTTTTAGTTCGCTACCCATTTCAGTTCCAGAAATTCTGAATCAAAATCAAATAGTATCTAATTGTGGGACGCAGATGGTTTCATATAGGAATATAAAAAATAAACCAATTTAAGACATGAACTTAAAACTTTGACATAACTTTGTAAACTTTGAAAACTTTAAAAAATTTGGAAACTTTGGAAACTTTGGAAACATTCGAAACTTTGTACACTTATGTAAACTGTAAACATCACGTAACTTTAATGTTTTTTTTTGTAATGCCGATTACAAATCTTTGGTTATGTGTGTTTACAAAAACGCAACGATAAAGGATTAAAAATACTATTCTCCACTTTAAAAATCATATTCGTATTTTAAATATTTTGTAAAACTTACAATGGGACGGTCAGAAGAAGTATTATTTCTGGTTATATTTTGATAAATGCTAAGCCTATGTAAATTTAGATAATATTTCATAAATATTTTTCTATTAAAAAACATTATGTTTATCGTATTGCGTAATAATACTATCATTATTTTGAATTAATAACTCTCCGACGTCCCTCTCGCCCTTAAGAGCATTGCATTTCAAACTTATTTGTCCATAGGAGGTTTTACATACTAGGATATTGATTATCTTGGGGCTCTAGTGGTTGTTCTTTCTTCAAACATATGGATATTTTTTGATTTTTTTTTTCAATTTGGGAAAATTTAGTTTCGTAATAATGTCTTATCTAAAAAAGATTTAAATTTTGAATACGAAAACAAAAGTATGCATTATAATATATTTGTTTTACTAGTAGATTTACAAATTCCGATAAAAGCAAACGGTTTGAGAAATACAAAAACAAGAAAAAAATGTACTACTAACTATAGAGTGTAAAATAATAATGGTTAACTTGCATCCTTATTGTACAAAGTTAAGCCGGCCGGCAAAGTTACCGATAGGGGGCCATCTCGGTGACTCTCGTCAAACTTCCGAGGTCACGTGTCTTTAAACATTCCTTCGTTAGCGCTGAGCACAAACTTCGAGATGATTTGGCCTGGGCTATTTAATATCAGACTTCAAGGGGACTCTATCGTTTTAATTTTTTTTTTGTACGAAGTATTTGTTTGTGAACGTGAACCTATGTGTGTTGAATCCATTCAGCGCAACACCGATGGGAATGACGTTTCTCTTCGACCGTTGTATTCGGTCGCGTGGATTTTAACGCGGAATTTTGATAGCTCGCTGTTTATAATGTATTTATATTAAAGTGCAAGTTAGTCTTATGTTCTCATATTTTAATGGGAGTACACTGCACAATCGCTCTTTGGAAAAAACCGCCACTGGGAACAATAAAATCATGACCCCGCAATACGATAAAATCATTCCTACACAAAGAACACCCTTGGTAGATATCAAAGCAATAGACAGAAACATGTGACGTACGATGTTCGTCAGCTAAACTCTTTACAAAATATTTTTCTTACGAGACTGTTTCGAGAGGTCGCCATACTTCTGCTAAGGTCATTGAAATGAATTGTTCCTTATAGCACAAATAAATGTTTTGAAAACTACCAAGTTATTCGCACAGAACATAAAAAGACGGGTCAAAGAAGTCCTTGCCCTTGGCTTAGTGAGGACAGGTAACTACGTTTTGAAATATTTGTCTATGTGTCTTACGACAGATCCTTAATATGCGCGAGGTACAAATTTGACAACAATTCAATCACAAAACATTTGACTCAATGAGGTTGTTTGCTATAACGGAATTTCATGTTATATATTAATTAAAGCATGCTGATGACAGAAATTTTTGAATTTTTTGAAAAATATCAAATAGTAGCGATGAAATAAGCCGTCAATATAATGATCATCTCGCCGGCCTACCAATAAGCGTGTGGCGTCACGGTTCATAAAATGACTGGCGCGACCATAGATATCATGGGCGAGGGAGTATCCATTAATGCCATTCGAATTGTGAATTGTACCTAATTGTGACTCGTGACGTCACAGGTATACGTTCTTCAAAAGTTTTTTGAAAGCTCATTACTTTGTCATTTTTACAGATATCGAAAAACTAATTTTATTACCGTTATTAACACATTTTCATAAAAAAATATAGAGGACAAAACGTCGGGGTCACCAATGTAAAGATGGGGGTGTATTGTATTGACTATGTTACCTGGTAAAGGAAGGCATTAAAACGACTCGAATGTTAACGCTTGATTTATTAAATACAATACACTCTCTTTAACTTAAATAATAAAATATCAGAAGACACAATGCTAGGACACTGAAGGATGGTGTTAACCGGACGGCGCTGGAAAACGAATGTAAGGAGCCCGGCTCTGCAAGAGGGACGCAGGGACTAACTGGGAATACCAGTGCGGTATGCAGAAATATCCTATGCTTGGGTACCGCCACAACCTCATTGTATTCAAACCCAAAAACTACAAATGCCAAAAACAAGACCATAGTCAATGGGGCTAGAGACTAGACGGTATATTGGGATTTTATTAAAACTCTTATCTTTACATTCGTCTAGTTGTTATTTTGTAGGAATCCCGAGTATAACTTAATAACCGGGCGTTTGCCTAGCAGCTATTATTTGCATTAATAACAACACTGATTGTACACGCACTTCTGTCAGAATCCATACAAAATTATGATAAATAAGTAAAAAAATAAATCTTAATAAGTACTAATTGATAAATCGGCACCTAATGTAATTCGCAGACACGACATATATTTTTTTATTAATAGCTGTTTTCTAACTACGAAGAATTTTTTTAAGTAGCCAAAACTCAAACAGTAGGTAAGCCATATTTTCAGCTCGCGACGTAATTTCCATCAAGAGTTATGGCACTTTGAGACATCCATATAGCTGTCAGAAACTAAGATAAGACGCTATATTTTGAAAATGCTCAAAGAAAATTGTTAAAAGTTTTTTTAAAAAGCTGTCTTAAAACTGTAAAAATTCTTTCTTGAACAAATAACCAATTTCATCGACCGTCTGTGGCCCAGAAGAGGAAAGTTTCTTATGTACCTAAATATGAAACTCCAGTCCATTTAAAAAATATACATATTAATCAATGTGGACCTTCTAACTTAAATTCCAGTTTTTTTTCTTTAGTTCCATTTTATAGTTAAATTAATTGTGAATGTTAGATTTTTTGAAACCCACTGAAACTGTCAGAATCCAGGGGATAAGTTGCGGTAACCGCGTGACGTCATACGGTCACATGTAATGAATTTACGCAGAAAGAATTTAGGTGCGAATAATCGCGGAACGTCGTTCCAATGATAACAACGAAATATGGCGTTTTAATGAGGTGGTTTCTTATTCACTTTTAAATAGAGATGTATAATTCCTACGTATAATTATATACCTATAATAAAACTTATGCATTCAGAATCGGCGTTCCTTGATCTATATGAATACATAGTTTTTAAGCCATAATGTTTTTCAAATGAGATCATTATTTTTTTCTTTCAAATCGATATTGATTAGGTACACTTCTAGAGAATTATATTTCTAGATATCTGCCACATATTGATTAAAATCCAATCATTGATATTATCACTAAATAGGATTCTTCTGATTTGGAGAGATGGCTGTCTAAATCCTTTATTTGTTTCTGTCTTCCTTGTGAATGCTGTGGAGTTGAGACGTCGTGCGACTTGGATTCAGTAACAATTATTCACTTACCCGCACTTGTACTTAAAATGGCCCGTTCACTTCCCATCATACCGCAGCTAATGGAGGAAGCTCTCATTGTAACAATAATTGTATTATTTCAGCGTCAAATTTTCTCGGACGTTTGGCCCAAATTTTTCGAATGGAACGCACTATGCGCTCTTGCTTATTAACACACTTGCGCGAGATGATAAAAAAACAACTTAATATTTTTATTATGATTGAGATGCCACATAAAAAAACAATATCTTGATAAAATTATTTTTTTGATAAATGTGGAAGTTAGTCAACTTATTTCGGATACAAAGGGACGTTCTCGGGGCAGTATAACTTTGTTTTGCTGTTAAGAGGAACGGCTGCGCTGCCTGTTTCATACATAATTTAATTTTGGATTTAAGGCCAAAATACCCATCCAAATTGAATGACATATTTTTTTTACTTAAAGGTTTAGTAAATATCTGGTACGGATAAGTAAAACCACTTACTTCTAATTCGTACTAGACATTTACTATAGTTTTTGATGAAAATATTTTGACCTCAAATCCAAAATTAAGGTTTGTATGAAACAGGCCGCGCAGCCGTTCCTCATAAATCTATTGGTTTAATACGGGTTAATTGGGTTAAGTTAGATTAGGATTTTGGGCTGTTTTTTTGCGTACTTCAAATGACTATATCACTTTTAAAAAGTGTCTCAATTAATACTTGTGTTGAATTGTCATGGAACCCTTCCATAATGGCATTTTTAGTTGGTTAAATTTTTATCTTTTCTAAATCACGCTTAATTTCAGAATCTAAGCGCTTAATATTTGGTTTTTAACCGAGTTATTTAGAGTATTCAGTTTATTTTAGTATATATTAAATTCATATTAGTGTATAACCAATTTATAATAGTAGATATTCAGTTTATATTAAGTAAATATTCAGTTTATATTAAGTAGATACTCAATCATATTCAGTTTATATTAAGTAGATATTTAATTATTGGATATATTCAGTATATTATTTGCACGGCCCTATATGTTTAACTCCTACGCCAAGCTCAAAAGACAGTACACTTCATTGGCGAAGAAATACTTTAAAATATACATATATAAATGCATGTACGAGTATATATATAAGAATATATTTTTACAATCAAAATTTTCCATTAAAATTAACTTAAGCCTCTAATTATATCAAATCAATGAAAAAAGGGTATATGCAAAATTAAGGCATTATGTATTTAGTTATTACGTCATAACCCAAAAACATATTACGTTTCTTCGAATGAGTAACTTTTTCATTCTTAAATAACGTTTTTTGTATTTCTCATTGCAAGAAAGCTATAAAAATATATTGACGCCATTATAATATGTGCATATTGAAACAATGTGGGTACATATCTTTATATATAACAATGAATGTTTGTCTGTCTGAATTATTAGACCGGTTTGGCTGAAAATAGTACAGTTTGTTCTCATTATTACCGGGAAGGTTTATAGAGTAGTTTGAATGAAATCCAATATGTGAAACTGTATATCGTTTTAAAATTAGTAGGAAAAACATTAAACCCGCCATGTTGTATTCAGGTTAGCCCATAGATATACCACCCTGGTTAGCCAAAGATTCCATATTCAAAAGAAGAAGGTTCGTTTGAGTAGAATATTTTCAAAATGGAAACACGAGTTTATTTTTTAAAAATAATAATGTTTGGAAGTTTATTTTGTAATAATAATGTTTGGAAGGAAATAAAATTTTGAAATGAATGTTTCTTTGTTTAGAGATAGTTAATTTCGCAGTCAAATCAATTATGCCACCCAAACGACAAACGAGAATTCACAACTTCATAACTTTATTCCAAAAAAAAATAATCTCGTGCAAGGCCGGGTACACATCAACTACTTATACATAAATATATTAAACGTAACTCTGCAGGAACAATATCGTATCTCTGGTGTCTTTTGTTCATAACATAATTCAACACTACGAGTATATGACAACTTTGTCAGTGCATATTTTTCAAAAGTACCTACAAACCGACAACACACATAACTTGTACACAAAGACATTGCTTTCATGCGAATTTGGTTTGGGTATTATTTTGGAAATACTAAACTTTTTGTTACATGGTTTTATATTATAGATATATATAAATGCAGATTTTATACTGCTCTTCTATTAGAAGCATTTGCTTGTGGATAGAAGAGGAGTGTACATTAGTTATTTATGGACAAGTAATATAATATATTGTATCTACATGCATATGTGTCGTAGTAGGTACAATACAGTTTGATTAAGAAAAAATCATTTTATATGACACAATTCGACGGTCTCCGTGTTTGATCGGTTACGATCCTTGGCTACGAATCCGGAGGTTGAGAATTCAAATCCCGGCGTGTGCAGGTAAATTTTATTTGTTTAAAAATTATGTTATTTCACAATTTATTAATTAAAAATAATATGTAGGATATTTGCGGCACGTTCTAAATACTATCATTATCGCACTGGTGAAAGACCACCATTCAGAATCGAAACGTTGCTTGAAATGGCTTTAGCCGAGTTTGGTGACCAGATCTGAATAGCCAGGTACTTCCCCACCTTCCTTCTTCACCATTCCCTTCCCCTCCTCACTACCTTCAGCCTCGCAACATACCCCGATCGGGGATGCCATAGTCTTACCGCCTCCAGACGGTTGGGAGCAGTTGGGACTCTTGTGTAGTAAACTCCACATTTGATGACCATTAAATCGAGGTTCATAGCAGTTTTGTCAATTCGCCGATTCTCGGCCCGTTTCAATTTTGACCAATTTGTGTCAGCTGAACAGTATAAAATTAAGACCGTTATGCTTGACAGCTGATTTGCACGATTTGATCAAATGCTGAAATGGGCCAGAATCGGCGTTCAACAGAGACCATTCAATTTTGTTTTAATCATATTAGTGCTGGTCGTCGATTTAATGGTCATCAAATGTTTTTTTCTTCTCCATTTAAAAATTAAATTTAAAGTAAATCAAAAATATTTATATTATTTAGACCTAATAACATTATTCAATTCGATTTGGTTTGTATTTAAAAAAAAAAAATAAGTTCTACAAATTGAACACCAAAACAATTAATAATTAAAGTCATCAAATGTGATGTAATTTCAGATACCCTCCCTAGTCAGTTTAATTTCCTTACCTACTCATTTAAAATGGTATTTTTTTGTACTATTTGATGTAACTAGGCAATAAAATTAAACTATTTACTTTAGCAGGCGTAACGTTGAAGATAAAATATTAAGGGGATTCGACACATGATCATATCTCTAAGCGCCCACAGATGGCGAAAAAAACGCTCATAGCACGTAATGCTCTTAAATATTGAGGTGAATTATTTGTTGCCGGGTGTGCACACGGAATATTAAATAGAATAATTTTTTTTTCCGTTTAAAGCTGAATTCCTTCAAAAAACTTCTAAAAATAGAATGTTTTATTGCATTCTTAGAATTTTTATTCTTAAGTTGTATTTTTTTTTTTACAATATTTTATTTTATTTTATTTAACACCAAAAAAAGCGTTTTTTTCTACAATATTTGAATTAACGCCATCTGTGACCGCGTTGCATTATAATCATGTTCCGAATGCCCTTAAAGACAGAAAAACATGAATGTGATAACTATTGGTCGGAATGCCGGGACGGCAGACAGCCATGAGGGTTTAGCAGCAGGCGCCATCATTAAATTTACCTATCGAGATCTAACCAGTGGTCTCCAGTTATTCTTATCTCGAATATTGTGTACTCCGATAGTGAATTTTATTTATAATGTTTCCTACGTTTATATCAAAACAACTCACCCAGTTACCAATA